>JARHVA010001652.1:2442500-2447500 GCA_037957365.1 Torreya grandis
TCCCTATATAATTAGAGAGGGAGAGGGAGAGGGGGGATAGGGATCCTATATATCTATCCAATCCCCACCCACTTAAATTACTCTATATATATGGGAATAGATATATAGGATTCTCTATACTTTCTATGGGGTGAGCATAGTGAATACCCATCAATCCTTGTCTATCTAGGTTAGATTAAATCAGATATATATAGGGGGTACCTCTCTATATATAGACTCTATCCCATTAAATAAAATTCACTTCATCTTATACAGTTGGGGATTTCCCCCCTCCCCCCTTTATATAAATAGGGTTTTTTTGGCCTCACCCTTTCCCCCCTCTATATAGATAGATAGATCGATTGATTGATTAATTAACTATATACAACTGGGGGTGTCCATATATATATATATATATATATAGCTATTTCTAATACATACTATCTAGGAGTGCCCCTTCTTTATTATATATGGGATGGTTCAGCCTCCCCATCAGCCAAGCACTAATGGAATCTATAGTGGAGGCCATCGGCCCTATCTCATCTATATATGGGGGGGTCAATTACAACTATATATAGTTGTCAAGCCCATAAATGGCATATCCTCTTGAAGATTCAATTTTATCTATTGGCTGTAATATGTCAACCACCCATTGGTGGTCATCCTGCAATCACCTGAAAGGGAACTGTAGTGATCTTTGATGAAGATCCTACAATGATGATTAGAATCCTTAAAAAATAACATCTAGATCAAGAATTGAACAAAATCATTTCATATCTAGTCAAAATATTGGCTAATTGATCGAAGTGGGTCACTTTAGTACACCCATAGATCATGGAACAAAGGGGGTAGGCCACAACACTATGCGATAGACATGACCCCCCTTAAACATATGTACAAATTTCACCATATAAGACTCTCACAAAGACTTTGAAACCCTTCCTTCATCAAGCCATATGCCATATATGGGGCCCTTTCCCAACTATTCGCTATATATTATATAGTAGGCCATTAGGAGAAATAACATTTATATAAATAGGGGCCTTGCCTATATCTATATGGGTGCTTGAGGGACCATAGTGGGATGTCCCCCGCTATATATAGATATAGATAGAGATAGAGATAGAGATAGAGATAGAGATAGAGTCTATATTCTCTATGGGGAACTGGCATTTAGTTTATATATTATCTATGGGATGGGGGGCACAATCTATAGTTTAATCAAAAGATAGAGATAGAGTTTCATTGGCATTGACACTGTATAGAGATAGAGATATAGATAGATTTTCATTAGAATTGGCATTTATTAATTTTATTGTACAATTATCACAATAAATATTAGAGTTAGTTTATATAGAGGGCCCCTCAACTAACTCTATTTAACTCCATATAGAGAGATGGGGGCCAAAAAAACTCTATCTTTGGGGGGAGGGGTATAGTCTATATTCACTATGATAGATAAAGAGTGGATTCACCCATAGTGGGAGAGGGGGATATAAAGAGTGGGGGCATGGTCTAGATTTTATATATATATATATATATATATATATATATATATATATATATATATAGATATAGATATAGAGATATATATAGAGAGAGAGAGAGAGAGAGAGAGAGAGAGAAATAGAGCGGGGGGGGGTGGCAAGATATAGATATATTTTATTGGCACAGTCTATATTAGAGTTAGTTTAGTTTAGATTATATATAAGGCCATAGAAACTCCATATATAGAGAGAAGGGGGCTACCCTAAAGATAGATAGGAACCATATAAATATATAGGTCTTGGGGAAAAAACTCTATATTATGCCACCCCCAACCATATAAAGTTGAGTTTAATGGGCTATAATAGATAGAGACAGGTGGGGCCTCTTTATATATCTTAGATTATTAATTAGATTGAAATATATATTATTAATTAGATATAGATTTAGAGTGAGTAGAGATAGGGGGCCCTCCTCTCTCGTTACCATATCTATCTATCTACCTAGGGTGAGTATAGTATATATAGTTTAATTGGCACCACCCTGACAATTTATAGATGGAGATAGAGTCAATATTCTCTATGTTGCATTGGCATTGAGTTTACATATTATCTAATGGGGTGGGGCGGGGTGCATGGTCTCGATTCACTATGATAGATAGAGATAGAGGGGGTGGCATGGTCTAGATTCACTATGGATTTCTATGGGGATTGTCTAGATTAGAGTTAGTTTATATAGAGGGCCACCCCCAATTGTATATAGTTCATAAATAAATATATATAGAGGGTGAGGGGAGGGGAGGGAGAGGATAAAGAAACCATGTTTATATAGAGGGGGAAGGGGGCAACCCCCAACCATATAAAGTGAAATGAATCTACATATATATATATATATAGGAGTTAATTTAAATAGATAGGGGATAGACTCTATATATAGAGATCCCCCCTCCCCCTGTATAGATTCGATCTCATTTAAAATTTATAATATCTTTAAAATAGTATATAAATAATAATATTATAATAATACATTTTTTTACAAATATATATATATATATATATATACAAATATATATATATATATATATATATATATATATATATATATATATATAATCATTAAAAATATTTAAAATTAAATTTAAAATTTATTAAAAAGATAGTTAAATAGTTATAGTAAGACTAGTAATATCATATCGATGAGATGTGGGTGAGTCGGTAAAGTAACTTGCTTGCTTCAAACATCATCCAGGTTTAAATATCATTTGAGTATCGAAGGCCATTTTGGGTCATTCATTAGTATTATTGAACCAATTATGGCCATTCATTGATATTCTCAGGTCAGTTGTGGTCATTATTTGTAATTCTGGTACTTGTGATAGAAGATCATTTGTGGATATGGGTCCTTGATCATGTCCCATATCAGTTGGAGCTTTGGTCAAAAGTGAATAAGTTAAGGATCCCACCAAAATTAGTATCTATAAAAAAAGACTAGTAATATTAGATTTGAAAAGTGTTATAATAAAATATTTAAATAATTTTAAGTTTTGTAATAATGATTAAATTTATAATTTAAATATAATAATTATATATAATTTTATTTTCAAAATCATTTTATTTGTTTTGTGTTGAACCTCTTTATAAATTCTAATATAATTGTACAACATTCTTCATTACAAGAGTACATATGTATTGCATTCTCAACATGTTGTGGCTAAATTAGATAAACTTTAAAAACTATTATTAACCAAATAGATCTAAAGTATTCATAATGCCACATTATTAATTAATCACCAAATTATGTTACACATGTTAAAAACAAACCAATTACATGACAAAGTTGAAAACAAACATTCCTGATTAGGTACAATTTGAACTTGATTTTAAAAAAATGAAATAAAAATCAACTTATCCAAAAATTAAAACTTTGTATTATTATGCACATTATTGTAGTAGTTGAAACTAAATTCTAGAAGTTGTTGTAAATGTTGGTTGCATTATAGACTTTGTCGCTATAGAAATAAACGATATTTAAAGAATTACAATGGTAAACTTAGTTCTATGAAAGAAATAAATCCTAATATTGTGTATGAAGTTATAATAAGAACATGAGGGGAAGGCTTACTAATAACTAGTGGAGTCACAATCGAACTCCATGTGCATTTGTTCTTTCATAATGGTTACACCTGAGTGATTTTATGTCACCCTCCATGTCTATATTTTTAGTTGCCTCATGTGGTTAATGACCCTTTATTATTGGATATGTTTTTAAAATCGCTTGAAATAATATTATTTGAAAGAAATAATGATAATATTTTTATCTTAAAAATCATTAGTTATATAATTATTTGAAAATAATTTTAGTGCAATGCACCTAACCCCCTAGTCATTAAGGGAGAGAGTCAAAAAATGGTTTTTGATGAAGATCCATTGTAATAGGTGTGGCTTCCAATTTATAACAAGGATCATTATGTAATGTAATAAGAAATTTAGTAGATGAACATGTAGAACTTAAACTTCAAGTGTTAGAAATCACCTAACCCCTAATTCTATTTGATAGGAATGTACACTAATCAAATTGTAGATTACTAAGAGTATGTAGAATATAAACAATTTCCCACTGTGGAATTTTTGAAAACCTTCCCTAAAATACAAAAATAGCCTAGAATAGTCCAATCATACCAAGCAGAAAAGGATTTTTCACTACTTTAACTTTAAGCCCCCTTTCACTATGACTTTGGGGAGTTGTAATTAAAAACACATTAATATGTTAAGAAATAATGACTAACAGATGTAAAATAGGTCTAAAAAATTGATGAATTACAAAATAAAAAACATAATAACATCTAGATATAATGCATAAATGGACTCCAAATATTTTTTAGTCTCATTGGTTAACATGGTCTTCATTATGACCTCCTTTATGTCTTTGTATGGTAGGCCTGTTAATCTATGGATGTCTTCTAGAGTGATTTTAAATGAAATTCAATGTGATCTTAAGTGAAGAGTAAATTTGGATGTGGAACTATCAAATTTTGACAACAAATATTTTATAAGATGATTCTCTCTTTTGTATTGGGTCATGTAGACAAACCCTTTAAACTTGCACTAGTTGATCCAATCTGCATATGTATCCTTATGCTAGTTAAGACTTAGGATCATAGTGCACATGATATTTTTTAATCATTTAGAGGATTCAATGAGAATACTTACATCATAAGAGGTTTGGGCAGCCATATATGTTGAATAGGTTTCTTTGGAAATTAGGCTGAGGATAGAGAGTTGGGATAACTAGAGCCTGAAGGTCAGAGAAAGAAATCTAAAAGTGTAAAATTACGTGCATAGATGTCTTATATAGGTGATTGGAAGGGAATATTCAAAGCATGAAACCATCTGTAGTATGGATATGAGTGACTAGATGATGAAACTATAAACAACATCCCACAGTCAGACTATTATATGATGTAGTCAAATGATTGCATAGATGCAGTCGGATGACCATAAACTATAGGCATTGACTACATGATGTAGTTGAATGAT
>JARHVA010001652.1:2452500-2492500 GCA_037957365.1 Torreya grandis
TGTGTGTGTGTGTGTGTGTGTGTGTGTGTGTGTGTGTGTGTGTGTGTGTGTGTGTGTGTGTGTGTGTGTGTGTGTGTGTGCGTGTGTGCGTGTGTGTGTCATTGCATAGTTTATAAAAGGTACTATGACTTAGAATTAGTTATATACTTATATTTTTTTTAAGGACTTCAAATTTACTAAAAATGTATGTTAGTTAATAACACATTGTCATTTTTATCATTATTCTAAATAGATAAATAATGTAATGAGATATGGGAATAATGATAAATCCAATGAATTTCTCACTATGATGGGTACGGGTTACTTATTATATGTTAATTTTGACTTTAAAAAAAGGGATGTGAAAGTAATATTAAAAATAAATTATGATATGCTTAATAAGAAGTATATATATTCTTAGAGGTGTATTCCCATGATTATCTATTTCCACTGATGAATTATAACCTTTATTTAGGGAATGGGAATGATAAAAATTTAATGAAGGCATGTCTATAAACCTTTAAAGGTATATGAAATGCTAGTTTGGATTACTCTATATTTTTTGAAAATGGAGTTTGTCTATCTAGCTATTGAAGTATGAATGTAAGTTTTCATTTATTATGACTACATTACTAACCTTGTATTTAATGATAGATGCATATTTATAAACCAACTTGGGTCTTCATTATCTTGGGATAAGTTGTGTGAATTGAGATCCTCAGTTACAATTCTAATGACTAGAGGTAGCTCTTGATTAAAAGTATAAATAAATAGTGGTTTAATATTCACATAGCTTTGTAATAACTTCATGTGGTGCATAATATACAAGTGCTTGTACATAAGGATTGTACCTAAAGTTTAATAGACAGTTTGAGTAAATCATCAAAATTCATAGAAACCATAAAATATAAACATGTTAAATCAATATTTTATAAAAAGAAACGAGATGTTTAAATGAATGTATAATGGGTTTATGAATTTTTTGTTTCTCTGTAAATGATTGATTGGTTGTTGGTTATATATTGAATACTTATGTGCAGTACATGATTATGGAAGTTTTTGGTTATATCTAGAATATAATGGTGCATCATGATGCATGCTTAAAAATATGTTTCTTTAAATGTTGTTAAGTAGTTCAAACTTAAGGTATACCCCGGTGATACAACCCCATGCTTGATTGTTATTATGACTGTGGGTCATTTGATTTTTGAAATCGTAAGTTTAATTATATGTTTTAATGTAGTTGGAAACCAATGATAGTATGGAATATCATAGAGTAATACAATATAAATGTATGTTGTACCTAGATGGTACATATTGTAATTGTTATGTCTAGACTTACATCTATGTTAAACTAATTTAATGTATGCATGTTGGTTAATGTTGTGAATAGTATGTTTTGTAACAGTTGGTATGACTTTGTGTATGCAGGCATACAATATTAGAGAGTGTATCATTTAAAAATATAGAATATTATGTGTTTCATAGAAGATGTGACTTGTTTTTTATGTCTAGTTACTTGAATATGAGATTATATTTCCATGTATTTAAGACTATTTCATAAGATTGATTGGGGGAAACTAGTAGTTATGTCATAGAATACTAGACTATGGTAATATGGGTTATCATAGAGAGTAGTCTGTTTGAAAACTAATCATGGTAATGAAAATCTACAATCAAATGTGTATTTACACATGTGGTATAAACTATATACATTCTTTCTAGTATGGGATAGAAAGTAATGTAAGATTCATTCATATGTTTGATGGAATAAATGTATTATTTGGTTACTCTTATGTTTAGTATGATATATGATGTGTCTTATAGTAAGATTTAAATTAAATGAATCTTATGGTTGAATTATATTTGACCAATATGAATTATATTTGGAAATCAAGTGATAGAACTTAATTTTTACAAATAAGATCAACAACTAGCTTATTTTATTACTAAGCCTTTACCAAATGATAGTTTTATGTGTTTAAGAAGAATATTATGGGTCATTAATGTAGAAGCATTAGGCCTAAAATAATTTATGTTGACTCCAGAGTCTATTATCCAAGCTATGGAGTCTTACAACAAAGTTCTAGACTTCAACAACAAAGCTCTAGACTTCAACAGGGTAGCTCCGAACATGCACAAAATGGTTTAAAATGGATATAGGTAGGTAAGGAGAAGCTAAAAAGATGTTTTAAAAGCTGAAAATAATGTATTAGAGTATATTAGAAAGGTCAATAATAAGTGGGAGTGTTAAAATAAAATATTTTTTTGGCGTCACCTACTCGCTCAAGCTCTTGAGTTTCATAGCTACAACCAAATAAATTTAAAACAACAATTTTTAATTTTAATGTGGAATTCATTTGGAGTTTGGGGTAAAAACAAAGTGGTAGGTGGAATAATATTTAATCAAGTTAAAAAATAAAAGGAGACAAAAAATCATGTTCGAAAAGGTGGAGGATATTTATGACATAGCAGCAGTCAGAAAGAGAGAGTAACTATGAGAAAATATAGTAGGGAGAAAGAAATAAGATAGGGTCAAACTATGTGTGGGTAGTGAAGAAAAATACAAAAGGTAGAATAAAATAGAGGAGAAGAATATTTTTTAGATAGAATTCATAGAATGAAAGTGGCATCATAGGAGGAAAAACATAGTTTTTCGTATCAACTACAACAATAAGGTAATCAACCAATAAAAGAAGATAACAAAGGTTTCTTATGAAAGTTTAAGAATAGATGTATTTATAGGCACTCATAAGATATAATATAATTTTTATGAATAATTTAATATATGAAAATTCTATGTGGTTTTTTTTTAAAGTCTGTCTCCCTATTTTTCGTGCTTTTTTGTTTTTATTGCTAGCTTTCTTATAAATTATAAGCTCCATTTTTGGTGGCTTTAGGATTAGTCTAGATATTAGTCATTTGTGTGTTTAGCCTACCTATTTGATCCCTATTAGGTCTATATTTTTTCTACACTCCCACCTTACCATGTTGTCCACCAATTTCCATTGCCAATCAAGCACCTCGAGACATCCACCTCACAACCCACACCTCGTGATCCAAATCAAATTCCTCTAAATACTAAGGCATGTTTTTTTAAAAGTTTGGAGTCAATAACTAGTAGTTTCAAATAATAATATAGGTTTTTTACTTTTAAGACAATAGTTATATAGTTTTTATATATATTAAGAGTTTTCTAGGTTTAGGTTTTCTAGGTTTTATAATGATATAAGATGTTAGATAGTTTTATAGACATAATATTAATGTTTTAGTTGTTTAATATTATGATCTTGTTTTATGTCTATTACCATATTTATTTGTGTTTAAAGTCTATAGTATCTTAAAACATATATAAACATATTTTACATGTACATTAATCAACTAAAAAAGGGTCATTTTCATGTATGTTGTTAATGTTAAATTTCTTCTTTTATAATTGATACATTCTTGAGTGAACATGACATCTATCCTGGGGGGTTTATTAGAACATGTATTTTAACTTCAAATTTCAATCCATTGAGTAAGCAAAAACACACTAAAGGTTAGAGGCAATAGATGTATGAGGCCTAATAGTGCCTCTCATTCACTGCTAATGAAGGGGATGAAAATGGAATAGTGATAAACCATATGCACCAAAATGGCTAATGCCAATGATAATTCTCAATTGTAGTAACAATCATCTATGATTTTTTGGTCCAGTGGAAATAATTATATTAATTGGCTACAAAAGAGAGCACTAAGGACTTAGTCCTCAAAAATTTTATTATTAGTTTGTGTGTTATGTGTTATATATTATATCAGTGTAAATTATAATGTATGTGGTGAAATTTTTTCTATTTCCATAGGTATTGTACAAAATTATGAATTAATGTTTTTACTTACAAAAGTGTGGATGATGAACAAAGTCATGTGATTTTTTTCATACTTGGGTGATTGATATATCCATCCATAAAATCCATGTGTTTCCCTATTCATATTTAAGTTCTCATTCATGGTATATGGTTGATGGTTTCCCATGTGAATGGTTGATAAGAGGTCAATAGGTTCCATATTTACCTTGTTATGTGTTTATATCCATATATTCAAATGTTATTGCTAGGTGGGGGGAGGTTAATGTTAGGAAAATAATGTTTTGTACTCACATTGTTATTTGTGTAAGATTATAGTTGGGAAAAATATGTATATGAGAGTTGTTTTGAAACGGTTTGGAAACTCATCATAGATAGATTTGAGTGAGTTATTATGGGATAAAGAGAGAATGTAGGGATTGATTTAGACTCCTTATTTATATAATATGCATATGTATAAACATTAATGTCATCATATGAATAGAATAAATAAAGATTATTGTATTATTTTCTATGAAATCTAATACCAAATTGTTATTTTTTATATTATTTAATTGAAATATAATATTAGAAGTGTGTGTGTGTGTGTGTGTGTGTGTGTGTGTGTGTGTGTGTGTGTGTGTGAGAGAGAGAGAGAGAGAGAGAGAGAGAGAGAGAGAGAGAGAGAGAGAGAGAGAGAGAGAGAGAGAGAGAGAGAGAGAGAGAGAGAGAGAGAGAGAGAGAGAGAGAGAGAGAGAGAGAGAGAGAGATGTGAAAAAAACCATATTAGTGACCTAAAATATACATAGACTATTTTTTTCATGATACCTACAAGAGATATTTAATGTTATTTTATTCAAAAAGTAGGACCTATATGTTGAGAAGTATTGTCATTTATGTCAAGGTTGATGTCATTGATGTCAAGGTTAATTTAAATGTGAATTTAGTGAATATAAAAGGTCATGTAAAATGCTTGAAGATATAATCCAAGTGACAAGATGAATTTGAAGGAAGGATAGAATTTGAAGGCATGAGAGAATTTGAAGGCAACTAATGTCTTATGCTTTCATGAAGGCACATGCCAAGGTGCCAAAGGTGTGAAGGTGCATAGTGAGTGCTCATTGAGGTCATATTAAAGTTTTTAGTGTTGTAATTGAAGGTTATTTTGAAGGTTTGATGATAATTAGTTCTACAAGAGTGTTGTTGTAAGCAAGTCAAGTTAGAAATGTGTGTTGGGACAAGCCTATGAGCATTGAACATCTTTTGAGTTTAAGTGATTAAATATCCTAAGGCTGGTCATGGAATGAAGAGACATTATGAGAAGGTACTATCATGGTATATTGGTGTCTTGGTGAGAAGTAGGTATGGTTTGAAGGACAAGGCATGAAAAGTTGTTTGGAGGTCTCTCAATTGCTCAGAATGAAGGGTTCTCAACATGAGAAGGATTTTCTTGTGATCATTAGCTTGTAAAACCTTTACATGGGAAACTAAAATATTTATTTTATATGTGTAAGGGTATTAGCTCAAAATTACAATAATTAGTTTTTGGATTGAGGGTATATTCTTTATGAATGATCGTTAAGAGTGGAAACTAGTTTAAACCCTCTTAGAACACTAATAAAGACCTGATGTTGAATATATTGATGAAAGGTGCCTAGAATGGATTGGTATGCTAAATTAAGGTATTTTTTATTTTATTTGAATCTCTTAGCTACATCAAGGTGGTATTGTTTTAATATATGAGAGATTAAATGTTGATTTACAAGACTATTTCTAAATAAGTTGTAGAAGTCAAAATTTGCATTGGACATATTAAGAAAATAGATGGAGTAATAACGTAGAGAATGATGTTTCGTGTGAATTATGTTATATGTATAGTTTATATACCTAAATTGTGCTAAATATATCATGTAATTTAGCCAGTTTTTAATAGGCCAAAATGGTGCAAATAGTGAAAAACATACGCAACAGTGAGAAGATGAATTAGAATAGGTTTTCATGACAAAATGATGAAACCAAGTGAATGGAGATGTGGTTTCAGACTATAATGTATTATTAATTATTTATATATAGTGTTTAATTTATTTATAGTGGTATAAATTATGAATCCAAAATGGCTTGTCTAACTTAGTGAGGTTTATGTACAGTGAGGTCAACAAATTGGTCTATAAGACCAATAGTTGACACTACACCATATGATGTTTATATTTGAAAATGACCTAGAGATTTTAGATAATAATAATAATTTATTATAAGTCTTTTAATTTGTATAAATATGTGTTGGAGGTCTAAATCACCATGAATATGTCTTAAGGTAATCTGGCAGTTCTGAGAGAGTGAGTTCCACATGTGTTCTTGAAGACTTATCTCATGAGTGGAAGTGTCTAATGAATATGATGATATTTTTTAAATCACTTAAGTTATGTATAAGTGATTTATTTTCATGGTTGTGTGGATAAATGATGTGTTATCTTCATTTGTTCAAGATAGACTTTTTGTGTGTTCAAAGGCCTAATGTGAATAGTGCTAATGGAGTGTTTCAAGTGGTGGTTGGAAATAAAAAGTGTCACGGTGCTTTGGGGATGTTAGATAAGATCTATTTGATTATTTTATGTAAATTTTGTTCCATGTATAGAGGTGTAGAGTGTTCCAAGGGGTCATAAGGTAACATGACCTAAAGAAGGCCAAATGGAATTAGGTTTCCATGAGACCTAAAGAATGTTTTGATCTATTTGAGTAATGGCCAACCTAACGTAATGATTGATTATTGATTATAAAATTTAATATGACCTATTGTGTTGGAAATATATCTAGGTAAGTGTTTATGTCTTACCAAGAGGTGTATGAGCAAGAGTCTTGTATAAGAACAAGTCCTTTTAGGCCTAATTGGCTAGTTAGAAAAGAAAGTAGAGAGGATGTAAATGAAATAGCACATTGTTGAGAAGGATGAGGTATTTTATAACATAATATGAGTTTATAGTATATATAATTAAGATATGATAGTTTTTATACATATGAATATCAAGGTCATATGGCCTAATCAGTCTTGAAGAGACTAAGTTGAGCGAAGAAGCCTAAAAGGCAATTTGAGAGGGTTAAAGAGTGTGAAGATATAAAAATGGTAATCACCATATGTTGTGTGATAAATATAGTTTTATAAAGGTTATAAAATAAATTATATAGATAAGTGGGTGTTGATTCATGTAGGGTGTTTGTGCCTTCTTGAAAGTGGGTGTTTGCTAAAGCCTAATCAAGTGGGTACCTCACTAGTTGGGGTTATCATTCCATGTGGAGTTGGTGATTCAATAAAATTGGTTTTTATATTATATAATTTTATTAAATTTACAAATATAAATGGGTTTTATTCCCATTTAAGGTTTTCCACATGTGTGATGTGTTCTTATGTTTCATGCTTATATGGATAGTTGCTTATGCTTTGATTGATGTATATGAATGTCTCATGAATGTTAAGTGTAATTGAATGATTTTTTTGAAGATTAATTCATCCCCCATCTCAATAATTATGCTTCCAACAATTTTTATTAGAGGTAGACCTTTAAAGTAGGCCTAATGACCTAAATGAGATCCTAAAAGTAAGGATGGATAGTAGTCAAGTTCAAGGTGGTTTCTCTACCAATAAGGATCCTCTCTTAAATGGCACTAATTATGAATTTGGAGTATTATAATGAGGAAATATATAATTTCAATGGGACATGACATATGGTAGTAAATTTTAGATGGATACACTCCACCTCCTACACCACCAACTGATACATCAAACAAAAAGGAAAGTGAGAGCAATTCCAAGGCAATGGATGCCATTCTATGTTGCATATTAGAGGAAACGTTTGTGAAGGTTATGAACTATGATTCAGCTAAGGTGATATGGGAAAAGTTGAAGACTATCTATGAAGGAAACACCAAGGTAAATATGGATAAATTAAATACCCATAAAAGGCAATCTGAAAGTTTGAGTATGAAGGAAGATGAGAGCATTGCATCCTACCTGTTAATATTTGATGAAGTTGTTAATGTCATCAGAGGTCTTAGAGAAAAATTTAAATAGTATATAATTGTATAAAATGTATTGAGATTTCTAACCTCTAAAATTGATTCTAAGGTGTATGTAGTAGAATAAATGAAATATTTAGACACACTTTAGATGGATGGGATTAATAACATATTGAATACCTATGAGATGAGAATAAATGAAGGAGGACCTTACAATAAGGAAGAAACATTCAAAGCTATGAAGAAGTCAAAAGCTAAGAAGATCAAGGATGAGGTATGTTTAGATATTGATGATGATGAATTGATAGCCATGTTTACTAATAAATTGAGGTTTGGATCTAGTATGTACAAAGGTAAGTTACCTTTCAAAGGTTTTAAATATGGTAAGATTGGTCACTTTGCATCAAAGTATCCTAACAATGACTGACCATGATGAATAACATGACGAACATCATGGTTATGATAAGAATGTCTATAATCCTAATAAAACCAAGAAAGATTTTAGGTTGTATGAAGGCATGAAAGGGTCATTAAAGAATAAGAGAAGTTTTTATACCAAAGAAGATAATAGCTCATATAATGTATGTGGCACAAGTGCATCTGATAGTGATGGTGATAACAATGAGCATGATAAAATGAAACCTCATTCATGGCTATAGAAACAAATAATGAGGGTTGATCAAAAGGGAAAGGCCTTGTTGATGATGAATAATAAGATGAAGAAGAGGCTAAAGTGAAAATTGAGGTATAATTAGTGATTGATCTAGGGGAGTTGAAGTTATAAAGAAGTAATAATAAAAAATTAATATCATTAGTTAAGGACTCTGAAGATTAGATTGGTTTGTTTGCAGAGAGACTAACACATCTAAAGAGCATGATGAGATAATCAATGAGGTTGAAACATGGATAGAGATAGTCACTACTAGCCTAAAGGTTAAGGAAGAAGAATGCACCATGTATGAACAAAAAATAGAGTCATCAAAGTTAGAATTGGATCAAGTAACTAGAAAGATGAAGACTTATGAGAAGTTTGAAAAGAGCACTGAGGCTATAAATGACATTTTGACTAGTCATAAGTCTACCAATGATAAGGCAAGTCTTGGTTTCAAAGTAGATAAAAAAGATAAAAAGGATATTTTTTATTTGAATAAGAAGGTTAACCTTAAGAACAATATGAAGACAAATTCTGTTATAAATCCTAATTCCATAAGGTATGCAGATTCGTTACTATTTCTCATGTAGTCAGATTAGTCATAGAGCAAGACAATATTGAAGACCCTCCAAGAATGAGTACTCATGGTACTATGGAAGGAATCATAGTTCACATCAATAAAAATATATGAGTGATGTTTGTTATAATTATCTTATCATTGGTCATATTGCAAGATTCTATCATCATGACTCATCAAGACATAACAAGAAGATTCAAGTTCCTAAAGTTCAAGAAAGAAGACAAACCAAGGTGTGGAAGACAAATACAACCAAGCTTAGTCCTAATTATTATACAAGCCAAAGTGGATTATTTTCTATGGTAGATCATAGACTTGATATTGTAGAGTATCAAGAGTGTTCATTATCAACTCATATTTTTGACCACATAGATGATGAAGAAGCTAAGCCAAAGAGGTTAATCAAGACTAAAAGGATCCTAAAGGATCATCAGCCTTATGAAATCATAGAGATATAATAATGTACTAAATTTGTGTTTTTCTAGTTCCCTATGGTAAGGGGTGACTCCATTAGGCTTCATGGAGACACTCATTAGTCAGTGGAAGCTTGGTAGCTATCATAAAGACATGTTGAGGAATGTTGATAGATTTGAGAAGTGGTATTGGTTTCAATATGTTTGAATCAATATGATAATGGTCTAAGATTTCTAATGAGTCACATGGTGAGCTCAAGATATGAAGATAAAGGGGGAGTCCCTATTTATTTAGTTGATCTCAAGAATATGGTGGCTTAGTGCCTGATCAAACATTTGAGTCATATCAGTCATGTCAAAGACAAGGTGAATGGTCTTGTGATCTAAGTTAATTTGAAGGATGTATGCATGAGGTAAGGGGCAACATGTTCATGTAATTCTTCATATTCTATGTCTTTATCTTTTATTTCAAGAAGGTGGATTCTAGATGTTGCAAGTGTGATCATGTTTATTTGAAAAAATATCTAGTTCTTGGAGAATGAATACTAGAGGGAGATGTATATTTTTGAGAGAATGATTAGTTTTTTAAAGTGGTTGTCATCTAGTGAGGACAAACATCAGGTTAGGGGAAGCTTTATAGCTCTATGTTGTGAAGTGTCAATACAATGAGGTAGAAGTCATAAGAATCATGATTTTTTGAGGTCTAAATATCATATGATAATTTGTGAAAGATCCCTTTGACATTAATGTCAAAGGGGGAGAAATACTAGAGTGTGTAAATGATAAGGTTATAGTGTGTTTTCCATCAATGAAAAAGGGGGAGTTTGTTGAGAAGTGTTTTTATTGATGTCGAGGTTGATGTCATTGATGTCATTAATGTCAAGATGCATTTGGTGAAGATGCATGGTAATGGAAGATGTTTGAAGATAAAATCTGAGTGATAATATGAATTTTAAGGTTAAAGAGAATTTGAAGTCAAATAATGTCGTATGGTTTTATGAAGGCATAGGTCAAGGTGTCAAAGGTGTGAAGGTGCATGGTGAGTGTTCCTTGAGGTTAGCTTGAAGTTATCATTGTTATCATTGAAGTTTATTGTGAAGTTTTGATGAAAAGTACATTTTCAAGAGTGTTTTTGTAATAAATACCAGTAGGTAGTGTGTGTTGTGACAATCTTATGAGAATTGAAGATCTTTTGAGGTCAAGTGCTTAAGTAGTATAATCCTAGTCATGGCATGAAGAGACCTTGTGAGAAGGTATGGGCATGGTGTCTTGGTGAGATGAGTTCATAAAGACATGAGTGGTTTTATGAGGTTGTTTTTATCATGTATATGAGGCATTAGAACACTCATGAGAGTTTTTGGGTGAGCTTATAGGGGTGGGACCTTTAGTCTAGGTATGCATCTAGACCTCTCTTAAACCCTACCTATCCTAATGAGGTATCATGATATTTTTTCAAGGCATGTGAAGGATGTATGTAAATATTTAATAATTATATAGTTTATTTATTATGAGAGTGAGGTGGAGAGTGAATGGAAAGAGGCATGAAGGTCATTTTTAAGGCCTAATGTGGTTTGTAAGTCAAAGTCTAGAGAAAAAAGAGAGAGAGTGTGGACTAATGAGGGGTTATCATCATATTTGAATGTGTTTTAGATCATGTACTAATTTTTAGAGGTGAGATATGTTGTTTCAATTTTTTTCATGTAGTTTGAGGTTATAGTTTGAAGGACAAGGCATGAAATGTTGTTTGGAGTTCTCTTTAGTGCTCAAAATTAAGGGTTCTCAACCTAAGAAGGATTTTCTTATGATCATTATCTCATTAAAAAATTTCATCAAAACCTAAGATATTAATGGTATATGGGTAAGGGTTATAGCTCAAAATTCTAGGCATTAGTCTTTGGCTTTAGGGGCTATGCTTTATGAATGATCGTTGAGAGTGAAAACAGGTTTAAACTCTCTTAGAACCCTAAAAAAGACTCAATGTTGAAGATATTGATAAAACATTCCTAGAATGGATTGGAATGTTTAGGTAAGCTATTGGATCTTGTATTTTACTAGACCAGGTACCTCTGGGTTGTATTGGTTAGAGAAAAGAGAGAAAATGTTGATTTATAGGTTTGTATCTTAAGAAGTTTTTGCAGAAGTCAAAAGTTGCATTGGACATAGTAATAAAATAGATGGATGAATAAGGTAGATACTCATGATTAATTTCCATGAAGTTTTATGGATAGGTTCTAGACATAAATTATGATAAATCAATCATCCAAGTTAGACAGTTGCTAACAGGCCAAGCTAGTGCAAACAATGAAAAACCAAAACAATAGTGAGAAGATGAATTAGAATATGTTTTCATGATAGAATGATTAAACCAAGTTCATGGAGATGTTTTTTGAGATTGTAATTTATTATTAATTCTTGTTCTATATATTGGAAGTCAAGTATAGTGGTGAAAATTATGAATCTAAAAAGGCTTGTTTGACTTAGTGAGGTCTGTGTACAGTGAGGTCAACAAATTGGTTCGTAAGACCAATAGTTCCCACTAGATCATATGATTTTTATATTTGAAAATGGTTTTTAAATTTTATATAATAATATTCATGCATTTTAAGTCTTTTAATGTGTCTAAATAGGTGTTGGATGTCTAAGTCACCATGACTATGTTTTGAGGTAATCTAGGAGTTCTAAGTGAGTGAGTTGCAGAGGTGTTTTTGAAGCCTTATCTCCTAAGTGGAAGTGTCTAATGAATATATTTATATTTTTTATGTCATGTAAGTTGTGTATAATTTAATTATTGTCATGTTTATTTGTATAAATGAGGTTTTATCTTTAATTAGTCAAGATAGACTTTTCTATGTGTTTGAAGGCCTAATGTGAATAGTGCTAATGGAGTGATTTAGGTGGTGGTTTAACATATAAGGTTTAATGGTGCTTGGAGGATGTTTTATAAAGAATATTTGACTATTTTATATAAATTTTGTGTTGTGCATATAGGTTTAAAGTGTTCCAATGGTTCATAAGCTAACATGACCTAAAGAAGGCCTAATGGAAGTAGGTCTCCATGAGACCTAAAAAAGGTTTTGGTCTATTTGAGTAATGGATGACCTAATTTCATGATTGATTATTTATTTTAACATGTCATTGATCCTATTATGTGGCAAATATAAGTAGTAAAGTGTGTATGGCTGACCAAGAGGTGTATGAGCAAGAGGCTTGTATAAGAATAAGGCCTTTTAGACCTAATTGGCTAGTTATAAAAGAAAGTAGAGAGGATGCAAATGAAATAACACATTTTTTAGTAAAAGGGGGTATTTTAAACCATCATAGGAGTTTAAAAGATCTATAATTAATATCTGATAGTGTGCCTCCATATGAAGATCAAGGTCATATAACCTAATCAATCTTGAAGAGACCTAGTTGAGCGAAGAAGCCTAGAAGGCAGTTTGAGAGGGTTAAAGAGTGTCAAGATATAAATAAGGTGATCATAATATATTTTTTTAGTAACAGAGTGTTTTGAAGTTGATCACATCAATTAGGTGGCTGAGTTGGTGCTGAGTCATCTAAGGTGTTGGTAACTCCTTACAAGTAGGTACTTGCTAAAGCCTTATCAAGTGGGTGCTTGGCTAGTTGGGGTTCATGCTCTATGTGGAGTTGGTGCTTCACTAAAAACCAATTTTGTCTTATATTACTGTAGTTCATTATTAGAGAATAGTGGGGTTTTTTCCCCTTGAGGGCTTCCCACATATGTGATGTCTTCTTGTGTTTCATGTTTATGTGGATAGTTGCTTATGTTTTGATTGATCTATATGAATGGCTCATGAATGTTAAGTGGAATTTAATGAAATATTTGAATACTGATTCACCCCTACCTCTCATTGATTGTGCTTAAAACACTACATATATTCACTATGTGTTTTACACATAAAGTGTGTGCACACCTAAACAATACATGTTCATATATATTTCAATAAAACCCACAAATAAATGTTTTCATTTTTTATTTTTTGTACTTGAAGAACATATGGTGTAGTTTGGATATATTTTATATATCTATTATGCAAACAAAAAAATAGAATGTGTTTACACAGATAAGTGAATTTAAAATGTGCCACTTATTCATTCTTGATATCTTTGACTTTTGAAAGGATGAAATCTAAAATTATTTGTTAGTAACAAAAACTTATTTCTATCCTTATGTTTCCCTATTGGAATATAATAAAATTAGTTATATTCATTCTAAATATACACTATTTATGAATGAAGCCATGTGGATATCTCCAAACAGACATGAATTTATAACATAGGTAGTTGTATATATAGTTAGTATTCCACTTTAATTATTAATCATGGAACATAGTGGTATACACCTATTTTTTTCATCACCCTTCTCTATTGTGTCTTTGTCTTGTATTATTACACTTGGTCTAGTTTTGTACATTTGGCTATTTTTGAACATATTTCACCCCTCAATAACATTTATCCATCCTTGAGCCAATTATATTTAATAAATTTCATCTTATATTTGTTCATTTCAAGATTTTATATTCTATTCATCCATTATCTAGGAAGTTGTATCTCACATTTGAGCCTATTTTCCTCCTAGGTTAGAATTGATAGTCTATCAATTCTATCATAGATGAAATTGATGGCCTTCTAATTCTATCCCTCATAATTTTGTGAGTCCATATAACATGTTATAATATCATGTGTCATGAATTTTTTTAATCATGTTATCCTATTGTCAGCCTATGTGCACCATGTCCTAAAGATACAAATATATACAAATAAAAGATGTAGTCATTTACCAAGTATTAATTGAACCAGGATCCTTCCTTAAGTTTGAGTCATAAATTTATTTATACACTTTTTATGGATCCTTCACATTGTTCCTTCATTTCCTCTCTATCAACTCTATGTCTTGTGTCATCATCACTTTATGCCAAAAATAAGTTTATTATGGGAGCATATAACTAGTTTTGATTATCTACGAAACAAGTTAAATACCTTTCTCTCACTTGGTTTTGTATTTTCACTCACATGAAATATAATAACATTTCATACTAATTTCAATCATTCAATATATAAATACAACTCCTCATAAGTTAGCTCAAGAGAACTAAGCTACACATGCTTTTTTGTTATAATATTCTTGAGGATTAGGTCAAATATAAAAAGAGAAATAGATAAAAAGCATATTCCCTTTAATTTTGAGAATTTAGATTATAATCTTTATGTTATTATTCTAGATAGTGTCCCTAAACTTTATAGGAACTAAAAATATGTAGAGGACATAATAGGTAGAAATGTAATAAGTTGTTGGAACTAAAGGTACATAGTAGGTAGCATGTTAATTTTGTCTAGTATACAATTGATGCTTCACCGGTTATGTTCATTTTACATGACATAATCATATTTTTAGGTTGTTACTATAGTTAGTTTTATATTTCATTTCTAATCTCATAATCATAGGAGAGTGACCAATTTAGTGTTATTTAATCTTTTTTTCCATTTTAGTATAGTGCCATTACTTATGAATTGCTTCTTTGTACTTTTGGCTCATATTTTTAATCATGATTCAAGAATACATTTTTTATGACTATTATTTCATAGATCTAAAATGTGCCTTAGTTTTAATTAGTTGTGCATAGATTATTTTCCATTAAATTAAAAATAATTTATTTATTTTGGTGAACCTTATAATCTTATTAAACCTTATAGGGTTAGATATTTTCCTCTTAGGGTTTGAATTTACACCTCTCATATCTACATTTTAAAATTTTGGTTATTATCATTAATTATCTTTTGACCCTATATTTGTATTCCTTTACCACTCAAATATGCTACTCAAATTCTGATGAACCCCTCTATTTTCAAACCAATCAACCTTAAGGTTTCATGTTATCTTTCCATCTAGGGTTTTCCATTTTGAATGTTTCAAATCTTATTTATCTATGGTTTTGATTCTTTATTGCAATGTCATTAACCCTAGTCTTTTGTGTGTATGTTTCAAAACTTAATTGATAGATCATTTCCTTTATTTAATGTTTATAAGTGAGGAAAATAATTATCTTGATTATGTTTTAAATACATATATAATTTCATGCCTCTTTTTCTTCATGTTAATTTAGACAATGACAATAATAATTGGAATGATGTTGAATCTTATTATTATGTTAGTGAGGATTATCTAAATGAAAAACTATGGAAACTTATTTTCAACCATATTGGACAATGTGAAAATTCAAATGATATGAATGTTTTAGGTGTTGGTTATGTTTCTTTGACCCCTCATGATTATGGAATTCCAATTTTTTTTTAATAAAAAATGGTTACTAAATAAAAAGATTCTAGTCTTAATAAAAGTATCCTAGATCAATTTGGTTTAAAATCTCACATATGCAATACAATATTGAATAATATGTATAACATAATGTGAATTAAAATTTCAAGAATGATTGTATTCCTACTCTTTCTCAAAATACTTTTTTTACAAATACTTATCCTTCTATTTGATCCTTGAAATAAAATGTAGAAAGTGATATAAAGGCTAAAAATTATTGTCCTCTTACTCTTCCTTTCAATCCAAATGTTGAAAATGGTTCATTGAGTGGTTGAAAATGATTATTTGAATCAAAATTTGTAAAATGATTATCTCCATACTTCTTCCTTTAGTTATCTTAGTGATGAATCTATGGAAAATCTTAAACATGTGTTACATAATTCTTCTTTCATTGTTAAAATTGTGTGAAGAGTTATTGCAATATCTAGCATGAACTAATCTCCTATGATAAATGATGCATCTATGTATGGTAGTAATTATTATTATTCTATCCTTAGTGTTCCCATGTTTGAAATAAATAGAAAAATTAATATCTTTAATGAGTCTATTTGTAACTCATTGTGCTATCCCATGAGATTGTTACTATGATGCATGGAATAAGAGAACTTCAAAGACAAGTACAAGCTTTATCTCTATTTTTTTGCATCCAATTATTGGATTAACTTCTATATTAGATATGGCTAACCTAAAGTGTATAATATTTATTATTCTCCTCTTCCACATGGTTTTTAAATGTCTAAATTTTACTAATTTGATGGGTATGGGGATATTTACTTACATATTAAGTGCTTGTGTGTGTATCTTAGGAAATATGGTTCAAACCAATGAATATTTCTTAGGACATTTCCTATATTCTTAATAGGTCATGCTTTATTTTGGTTACACACTCTAGATAGTGCTTCCCTATACATGTACCTTAAATTAGAAGAGGCATTCTTATCATTATTTATCACTAATAGGAAACCACTTACTACATTTGAGTGTATTCCATCTCTTCACCAAGGAAAATTAGATCATATTCATGATCATATACTTATATGCATGATTAGAATATATTATCTTATATACCAACCAACAAACCTAGTGAAATAATATATATTTGGTAGATAAAAAATCCTCCTCTCAAAAATAAACTGTTCTATTAAGATAAATTGCTTTATCATGCTTATTAATCTTTGAAATATCTTTTTTATGATGTCATTTACTTTGAGGATGATCTCTTAAGATTTCAAGTACTCAATTATGAGATCATGCTGCAAATTATCTTTTAATCATCATACTACAAGTCTTAACATTTTCCATGAGAAAATAAAGATAATTCCTAAACCATTTTATAATCATATAAATCCACTCATAACAAATATTATGCCTTCCCTTAATGGACCACAGTAATTTCATAAATTTTAATAAAGTAAAAGTATCAGATTGAAAATTTTATTTAATAAAAACATAATTTATTTACCTTATATTAATCATGATGACTAGGTTTTTGTGCCATAAACATTTCATTAAAGATTTGTTTATGAATATAATCATAGAAATGGGAATTAAATGGATAAGTGCCATGATTTAAAACAACCTCGATAGACCAACCTTGGTAAAAAATTATAGGATTACCTATCTCCCATATAGATAGATAGATAGATACAGGGTTGGTTGGGTAATACCCCATCTATAGATAAGGGGAGGATGACTAGGCTCTAGTCTAGTCCAGTCAGGTCCATAGTGCCTCTATATCTCACATATTTCTATATATGGGTATAAAATAGAGATTAGATTGAGAGTGCCCCCACTTTATATTTATGGATGGCCAAGTGCACTATTCGCTATCTAAATACAAATGGGGTTCCTCTATATATAAATATGTTAATGAACCTATCTTTATATGGCACTTGATTTCCATATCTATATATAGGGCTCCTTAGCTCAAAACATAGATGATAGATTGTCAGTCTCTCATCTGTAACTCTCATCTATATAGATAGAGAATGGAGTTGAGAGTTTGGAATATAGGGGCAGATAGTCTATATAGCAATAGAGTTGTTGATAGCCTAAATTATATAGAATGGGGGTAATTTTAATTTAGAGGGTTATAGTCGACTCTTTATTAATCAATTATTCCCCATTCTATTTAGATTATAGTGGGAGCCATCTCTATAAATAGGGTAGATCTTTCAATAGGCCCTACCCCAATATGATCTTATCCATCTGGGGGGATATATCCATATCCAGATAGGTCAATGTAATAGGAGAGGAGCTGATGAGATAGGATTCAATGGTAGAGGAACCCTACCCCCTACTCTATATATAGCTAGAAGAGATGGCATAACTAGTTGTATCCCTATCTAAATAGATGGGGGTTGCCTACCTAGATCTAAATCTAACTAGATGGGATTGGGGCTAAGGTCTCCCTATATAGATATGGTACTATGGACTCAACCCCCTATTTCTTGATCTATCTAGGGACAACTACCCCCAACCATATACAATTGAGTTGAGATTAAATGGACAAGGAGAGGGAGTAACTCCCTAATGGGATATGCCCATCTATAGATAGGGGCCCAATGAGTTCCTAGAGATCAATACAAGAGATAAACGAGTGCATATTGTTGGTTGAATATTTTGTTTATCAACGTACTAGTAAATAAAATAGGTCTTATCAGCCAAAGCAAGAAGATTTGTCATCCTAATGTGTAAGTTTATCACATCAGAAGGAGACTTCTCTCTCCTCTCATCAAGGGGAGGTTCCCTATGGATATGCTATGTATATGTATAAACAAAAAATAATACTCAAGGATAGGACCTGACATCCATCTCCCTTTATTCAGAGATGATGTATACAAAACAAAGTAAAAACTCAAGGAAATGATAGATAGCTCTCCTCTTCTTTTAGGGAAAACTATTCAACCAGCCATAAGAATACTCTTAGAAATTAAAGCAGAACATAATGTTAGGGTATGGAGCTAAAAGCTTCACCCATGAGAAAAGATGCAGAACTTACTAGAACCACAGTCGCCGTCGATGGTCTGGCACAAACCAAAAGCTGCCGGTGTCGGTAGTAGGTCGGCTGACGTCGGTCATAGGCAGACTGACAGGGACCGATGTCAGTCACCTGTGTATGTCTGGAGAGCTAATTTCATGTGAGAATATAATGTTCGCATGTTAAGGAGAACTATTGGTTGTAAGCCCACATTTCTATTTTGAGTAGAACTAGTTAGATCCCTTGTTTAGGAGGTGCATCTATCAGTTGTAAGTGCATGCTCATGAATCTCTAAAGTTATATATTAGAGATAGATCTTCATAGCTTAGTAGACACTACTGTAGAAGTAGAACACAAATTGTATATGTGAATCAATCCAGATTGTAGAGTTGATTGTAATTGAGAGAGATGACTCTTGAGGGAAAGAGATCTGAGAAGAGATCTGTACATTTGAGAGAGGTGTGGAAGAAAAAAGTTTATTCAATTGTAATTCCTTCTGTAAAGAGTTGAATACAAGTTTTCAGGGTGATTTCTTGTATCTCTTGTTTCTTGTTAATTCTGATTCTAGTTACTTATCTATCTGATATATTTCTGCATATAGTTGCTTTCATATTGTAATCATATTATTGATTGATCCCCAACAAGTGGTATCAGAGCCTGGTTATAGGTTCAGAGCTTGATATCTAACAAGAGGTATCAAAGCTTGGTTTGACTAACAGGTGTTTCAGATCTGGCTAGTGTGTATTGATTATAGGTTACTCACAGGGATTTCTGTTTGAGTGGGAGAAAACAATGGAAGAAGAAAGTAAACTCAGAATGGAGAAGTTTAATGGCAAGAACTATCAATTATGGAGAATGCAGATAGAAGATTATCTGTATCAAAAAGATTTATACTTACCATTAGGAGGGACTGCAAAGCAGCCCAAAGACATGGATGATGAAGAATGAGAAGTTCTTGATAGAAAGGCTCTTGGATCAATAAGATTGAGTCTATCATCTACTGTGATATCTAATTTATCATAGGCAAATTCTATAGTAGAGTTAATGACTACTTTAGAAAATTTATATGAAAAACCCTCAGCTTCAAATAAGGTATATCTTATGAAGCAGTTATTTAATTTGCAGATGCAGGAAGGTAGTTCTGTATCTAATCATTTAAATGATTTCCATGGAATTGTGAATCAATTAAATTTAGTCAAAATAGTGTTTGATGACGAAATTAAAGCTATATTAATCTTATGTTCTTTACTTAAGAGCTGACATAGCTTGGTAATGGCAGTTAGTAATACTGCATCTGCCACAAATATTTTAAAAGTAGATGATGTTATTAGTGTAATCTTGAATGAAGAAATTCACAGGAAAAGCACAGAAGAGACATCAGGGAATGCTTTAAGTTTTGAGAGCAGGGGAAGACAAAAAGAGAAGAGCAAGAAAGGAAGATCAAGATCTAAGTCCAAGATGAATGGTAGATCTAAATCCAGAAATGGCAGGAAGCCACAATGCTAGAATTGTGGAAAGATAGGGCACATAAGTAAAGATTTTTGGTCAAAGCCTAAAGAAGACAGACAACATGAAGGAAAAGAAGAAGAAAAAGTTATAGGTATTGCACAAGATGCTCTTATATTCTCTTTGCATACTAATATAGAATCTTGGGTATTAGATTTTGGTGCATCTTTTCATGCTACCCCTAATAGAGAATATTTTAGTGACTATGTCCATGGAGATTTTGGAATAGTTTATCTAGGGGATGATGAGCCTTGCAAAATAGTTGGCAAAGGTAAAGTGCAGCTGAAAATGCAGAATGGCAACACATGGGTGTTGAGAGACGTCATGCATGTTCCCAGCTTGAAGAGAAATTTTATTTCTGCAGGAAAGTTAGGGGATGAGGGTTGTACAGTAACTCTCATAGCTGAATCTTAGAAGGTTTCCAAGGGTGCACTTGTAATGGCTAGAGGTAAGAGAGTAGGTACTCTCTATTTATGTAATTTTATTACCGATAATTCTCTTTTCGTATTATCTACTTCAGATGTAGATGCAAAGTTGTGGCATCAAAGGCTTGGCCACATGAGTGAGAAGGGAATGACAATTCTTAAGTCAAAAGGTATGTTTCCAGATTTCAAAAGTATAGATCTAGATTTCTGTGAAGACTGTATTTTTGAAAAATAGAAAAGAGTGAGTTTTCTCAAGACTGGGTCAACAAAGAAGAAGCACAAATTGCATCTTGTTCACACAAACGTGTGGGGACCAGCCCAAGTTGCTTCTATTGGAGGATCATAGTACTATGTTTCCTTCACAGATGATGCTACAAGAAAGGTATGGATCTATTGTATTAAGAAGAAATCTGATGTTTTTGACACGTTTAAGATTTGGAAAGCTATGGTTAAGAATGAAACAGGCAAGAGATTGAAGTGCCTGAGATCTGACAATGGTGGTGAGTTTTGTAGCCACAAGTTCAATTAGTATTGTTATATGCAGGGGATCCGTAGGCAAAGGAATGTTCTAAGAACACCTCAGTAAAATGGAGTTACTAAAAGGATAAACAGAACAATCATGGAGCATGCAAGGTGTATAAGATTGCATGCTGGATTGCCCTTAGAGTTTTGGGTAGAAGCCGTGGATATTGTAGTGTACCTGATTAACAGAGGACCCTCTATAGCTCTGGATGGTGGAATTGTAGAAGAGGCATGGATAGGTAAAAGGGTAGATCTCTCATTTCTCAAAGTTTTTGGTTTTGAAGCCTTTGTGCACATTGATAAGGAAAATAGAAAGAAGCTTGATGCTAAGTCTATGAGGTGCACATTTATTGGCTATGGCTCTGATGAGTTCGGATTCAAGTTTTGGAATCTAGGAACTAACAAGATAATTAGGAGCCGTGATGTACAGTGATCATCTCAAGAAGCTGGATCAACCTAAACAGAGCAATGAAGAATTAGACAAGGAGAAAGTCCAAAATAAGCTCACGGGAAAGAAAAGTCACAAAAAGGAAAACACAGAGACTGACGTCGGTCAGGTAGGAACTGACATTGATTGTATAGGGACTGATGTCAGCCGTACAAGAACTGACGTCGGTCAGGCAGAACTAACGATAGTCAGTTACAGGCCTGGAAGTGACCGAGGTCGGTCACTATCAAAGAATTTGGGTGGATAACATGTTGTGGATGAGTCTCAGTCGCTCAACAGGAGGTCAGACAGAGTAAGTAAACCTCCAATTTGATATTCCCCTTTGTTATTCTATTTATTGCTTACTGTTGGTGGAGAACCAGAGAGTTTTGATGAAGCAATATAGGTGGAATCCAAGAGTCAGTGGGAGCTAGGCATGAATGAGGAAATTAATTCCTTGAGAGAGAACCAAACATGGGATTTGGTTGAATTGCCAGCAAGAAAGAAGACACTGAAGAATAGATGGATCTATAGGTTGAAGGAAGGTGAGAATGGACAGATGAGATATAAGGCCATGTTAGTAGTGAAAGGATTTGTACTGAAACCAGGTATTGACTTTGGTGAGATTTTTTCTCCTGTTAAAAAATGACTTCTATACGGACTGTATTGTCTTTAGTTTCTATTGAGAATTTGCATCTTGAGCAACTTGATGTTAAGATAGCATTTCTTTATGGAGATTTGGATGAAAAAATATATATGGACCAGCTGGAAGGATATGAGGTCAAAGGTAAGGAGAAGCTAGTGTGCAGATTGAAGAAAAGCTTGTATGGCCTCAAGCAAGCTCCAAGGCAATGGTATCTGAGATTTGACAAGTTTATGACTAAGCATGGCTACAGTAGATGTCAATCTAACCATTGTATGTATTTTAAGAGATTGGATAATGGTAGATATATAATTCTATTGTTGTATGTAGATGATATGTTGGTTGCAGGATCACACATGCAGGATATCTCTGAGCTTAAGGTAAAATTAGCTCACATGTTTGCCATGAAGGATTTGGGAGCAGCGAAGAAAATCCTCGGCATGAGTATTAAGAGAGACAGGAAAAATCACAGGTTGATTTTTCTCTCAGGAGAATTATGTGGATAAGGTGTTGAAACGGTTCAATATGCAGGATGCAAAACCGGTAAGCACACCTATGGCTAGACATTTCAAGTTAAGTAAAGAACAATGTCCTAATTCACATGATGAGGTAGAATACATGAGAAAAGTTACATATGCTTCCACAGTAAGAATTTTAATGTATGTAATGGTTTGTACTAGCCCTGATATTGCCCAAGCAGTGGGAGTTGTAAGTAAGTATATGGCCAATCCCAGAAAGGAACACTGGAAAGCAGTTCAGTGGATCCTTAGATATCTAAAAGGAACCAGCAGTAGACACTTGTGCTATGGAGGTTCAAATACTTCTCTACATGGTTATGTAGATTCAGATATGGTAGGTGATTTGGATGGTAGGAGAAGCACCACAGGATATGTTTTCACTATGGGTGGAATGGCGGTTAGCTGGATATCAAAGTTGCAAAAGGTTGTTGCCTTGTCAACTACAGAAGCATAATATATTATAGTCATAGAGGCTAGCAAAGAGATGATATGGATGACACGGTTAATGGAAGAGCTTGGAAAGGAGCAAGAGAGTTGTAGACTATATAGTGATAGTCAGAGTGTAATTCATTTGGCTAAGAATTCAGCCTTTCATTCAAGAACAAAGCATATACAGCTTAGGTACCACTTCATTAGACAGGTACTGGAGGATGGTGAGTTGAAGCTGGAGAAGATCCATACAAATAAGAATCCTATGGATATGTTAACCAAGCCAGTTACAAAGGAGAAGTTGAATCTTCATTTAACTTTTGTTGGTCTTCATGATTGAGTTGAAGATGGAGGAGCTAGAAGATGTTGCTATACTGGTACTGGTGCAGCTGTTTATCTCCAAGTGGGAGATTGTTAGGGTATGGAGCTAAAAGCTTCACCCATGAGCAAAGATGCAGAACTTGCTAGAACCACAGTTGCCATTGATGGTCTGGCACAGACCAAAAGCTGCCGGTGTCGGTAGCAGGTCGGCTGACGTTGGTCATAGGTGGACTAACAGGGACTGACGTCGATCACCTGTGTATGTCTGGAGAGCTACTTTCATGCGAGAATAGAATGTTTGCATGTTAAGGAGAACTATTGGTTGTAAGCCCACATTTCTATTTTGAGTAGAACTAGTTAGAGCCCTTGTTTAGGAGGTGCATCTATCAGTTGTAAGTGCATGCTCATGAATCTCTAAAGTTATATATTAGAGATAGATCTTCATAACTTAGTAGACACTACTGTAGAAGTAGAATACAGATTGTTTATGTGAATCAATCCATATTGTGGAGTTGATTGTAATTGAGAGAGAGGACTCTTGAGGGAAAGAGATCTATACATCTGAGAGAGGTGTGGAAGAAAGAAGTTTTTTCAACTGTAATTCCTTTTGTAAAGAGATGAATACAAGTTTTCAGGGTGGTTTCTTGTATCTCTTGTTTCTTTTTAATTTTGATTCTAGTTACTTATCTATCTGATATATTTACACATATAGTTGCTTTCATATTGTAATCATATTGTTGATTGATACCCAACACGTAACTGGGAGTATGGCAACCAGCAAATCAAAACAGAACACAAAGTCTCTATATGAAATGCTCAAGAGTAATATATGAAGGGCAATGAAAGCTCAAAGTCTTCTCAAAGTCCTTTACATAGTAATGAAAAATCAAACACACTAAAAGCAGCTATGGGGGTGCAAAGTCTCTCCACAGTTGATTTTCTAGGACACCTTTCTAACTAATTTTTACTAATCTTGCTTATTAAATTAATGAAACAGAAGATAAATCAAGGAAATAAACATAAGAATAGTTTCCTTAACCATAAAAGAATTCACATCATAAAGTATGAAAAAATTCCCTTGCTTTCTTATTCCATTAACAAAATATGATCAACAGAATGAGCACAAAGTCTCAATGATGCCTCTCAATTTGGGAAGAGTTTCATTTAGATTGTCAAAAAGAAGATCCTTTTACAATGAAAAGAAGGTCCCTTATATAGCCACTTGAAGAAGGACTTGAGAACAGTAATACATCATGATGCATTAGGAAATGTTAGGAAGATAGGCTAGAACTTTGGGGCATTTTACCCATTTGATCTTTTCAATGTAGATAAACAAGCCACGCAATTGAAAGATTACAACTTTCAATGTTCAACTAGTGGTCTGATCTTGTCTTCATCATTCCTCCTTTCCAGATTAATTGAATCAGGTCTTAGATTCATCCATTGTTCTATATTTCCTTGCTTTCAGCTAGTTTTTGTCTTGAATTCTAGAAATGCATTCAGGTCTGTGGATCAAAGGATCAATGGCTATTTCACTGTCTTTAAAATTGACATTTACATGCCCATCAATGTGATATCAATAGCTAGTTCACTATCCTGAGTTTGACGTCTTTGTGGCCATCACCCCTTGGTCCTCTTTTGGCTTTCGGCTTTATACTTGGTAATGATCTGTGTCAAGTGAGAAAAGTCTCCCGGAGGGATTTTTATCTTTCGGGCAGTCTTTAAAAGCCTTTGGACTTTTTTATATGACCCTTCAGCTTCAAATAGTGTCTTTAAATTGGTAGTCGAGAGTCCCCCACAAGGGCACGTGCCCTTCGGGGTCCTTCGGCAGCCCTTTGCTTTAGCAATCCCTACAGACAAATCCTTGGGCTTTATATTTGAGTCTTCCCCACAGGTAATTCCTGTGGACATTTGTTCTATGTAAAATTCCCGTAGATAATTTGCTCGGGGAAAATTCCCACAGATAAAAGTTTGTAGAAATTTGTTCTGCAAAGTCTTTTGATCCCTTTATTTTAATATGCCTTAAACAAATCCAAAAGAATTACCTTTCGGCTTACTTGAAAAATGATCTTCCACAAAGGTGCTTTTCTTGATTAAGTTCCCTCTGCAAGGGCACTTGCCCTTCAGGAAGTATTCTTTTGTGTTGAACTGCCCCTTTGAACCTTGACGTTGAACCAATCAGTTGAACCAAAAATGGTTCAAGCCAATGGTTTAATGAATGAAACAAGCTGATGAACTGAGCATTGAACTTCTCCTTTGAACCAAAAGTTGAACCATCTCGTTGAACCAATCAGTTGAACTTGCTATTGAACTAGTTCAACTGTTCAATGAAGCGCGCGGAGCTCCTTTGAAACAAAGCTGATGAACCATCCAATGAGCCAAGTGATTAAACCAATCATTGAACCAAGATGTTGAACAAATTTTTGGTTCAATGGTTTAAACAAAGCTTTGAAAAAATGTCTTCGAACCTGCTATTGAACCTATAGACGTTGAACCAAAGGATGAACTGAAAGAATGAACCAACTGAATGAAATAAAGAGTTGAACCACTTGGTTAAACTGAGCCATTGAATTGTTCCTTTGGTTGAACCTGCCTTTGAACCAAAGTGGTTTAATGGTTCAACGGTTTAATGGTTCAAGCTATCTTGAATGTCTTGAAGCCGATGAACTAATTGAAGTGATTGAACTTTGAACCTTAATGAACCGCTTAACTCTTGTCAAAGATGAACTTGTTGAAATTTGAACCCATTGAACCTTTGAACCAAAGTGGTTCAATGGTTCAACGGTTCAATGGTTTAGTTTCTTTTTATACTCAGATGCTTGCCTATGAAGATTTTTAATTAAACTAAAGCTCTGAACTAATTCTATAAAATGACCAAGCATTGAAAACCAATTATTTAATTGAAACAACCTATAGAATCCTTTGAACCTGCCTATAGAAATTTAAAATACAAAGTTCGTAGAAATTAATCATGTAAAATCCATTGAACTTGACTTGCAAAGTCTGGAGATTTTTATGCCTTCTTTGGAAATGAGAAATCTGAATGTCTAAGACAAATTTTTGAAAATGGAAGATACAATTTTGGTCTGTAGGACCAAAATAGTTCAAATGTTGTCCCAAAAATTAATGTTATTTTTGGGAGACAATAGCTGGCTCCAGTTGGGGAACTTCTGTCAATTACAAAATGAATTGGAAGGAGTAGAATTCAAAATCTCCAGTTTCTTCAAGTGTACCATTGGGCTTTAGAGTCATGCTACCCAGTAATGAAAGGCATCAAAAAATGGAAACAAATAAAACAAAATAGAAATAAAACTGTACAAATATACATATATACATAGGTAAAGATCTAATACTTCAAGAATTGAAGTGTTTCAGATGCTACCCATTATGAGGCAAATAAAAGAGTGTGCCATCTTGGTATTTTAAAAGACAACTATTTTCACCCACGTGTTGATGAATTATGAATAGGCCTCTCCAAAGGGAGTCAAATTTTCCATGCATTCCCTTTGGTTGTCTTCTTTTGTCCCATAGTAGGACTTTATCTCCAATCTAGAAATCATGATTTTTGGCCTTCTGATCAAAAAGTTTCTTTACAAAACTTTGATGAATAGCAATTTTATCCACCACCATGGTTCTTTCTTCTTCCAACTGAGTCAGGCACATGATTCTTTTGTCAAGAGAGCTCTCATATATCTGATCTTCAATGGCCTTTGCCAATTTTAATGCTGGTAACTCTAAGGCGATTGGTATCTCAACGTTACTCTTGTAGCGAAGTTGAAAAGGTGACATACCAATCACCCTCTTTGGGGTAATCCTGTCATCCCACAGAGCATCAACCAATGCTTTATACCATGTCCTTTGATTATCATCTACAAGGTTCTTGATAATAGTTACCAAATTTGTATTGCTGGACTCAGCTTGCCCATTCCCTTATGGAAAATAATCAGAAGATTGAGAGACAATAATTCTATAATAAAAATAGAATTGCGTAATTTATTAAGAGGTGAAACAAGCTACATTATCAGTAATAATTTTGAGTGAGACTCCAAATCTGGAAATGATATTCTCTTTCAAGAAGTTGCATACAACTTCTGAAGTAGCATGCTTTGTCAGGATTGCTTCTACCCACTTGGTGAAATAATCAGTCGTTATAAGGACATAATCATGTCCAGCACTTGAAGATGGATTTATTGTCCCAATAAAATCAAGTCCCCATTGCTAGAAAGGTTTCTCTATGATTACTGGCTTGAGAGGCAGAGCAACCAACTTGGGTCTTCCAATAAATTGCTGGCAAAGTTCACATTTCCTTACCCACTTATGTGCATCTTGGAAAAGAGTTGGCCAATAATACCTGGCTCACAAAATTTTGTGAGTAGTCACAGGGGCAGAAAAATGTCTTCCACAAGCTAGATTGTGGAAAGATTTCAAGAGTTGGGTTTGTTGTTCTTTATCTACACAGCAAAGGAAAACTCCATCTATGCTTCTCTTGTACAGGTTATTATCCTAGAGGATAAAATTGGCAGCTGTCAACCTGATAGTCCTCCTTTCTTTGTAAGACAAATGAGCAGGACATTCACCATAAGTCAAAAAATATGCAATATCTGAGTACCATTCGTTGGTAGTGGAGACAAAAAGGATTGTTGGCACATTTTCAACCTTAGCTTCTTCATGATATGTATCTTTTGGATTATTTTCAGCCATTAATTGGCAAAGGCCTTTACCTCTAACCAACTTTGTCAGCTTGATATCCAGATCAAATTCTTGGATCTTTGCAATCCAATTACCTCTCTTTGTGCCAAACTCCTATTGAGTTAATATAGATTTGACTGTACTATCAGGAACTAAGGTAGTAATATGTGAATTCAGAATATAGAAGTGAAAGTATTTGACTACTTTTACTAGTGCATAGGTGTGCTTCTCTATATTCGAATACTTCATTTCATGAGTTTTCAGAGGGCAGCTCATGAAAGAGATAGGGGATTCCATACCTTCTTTGTCTTGTTAGACCAGAATCACTGAAAGAGTATGCTCAGACGCATAGCTGTATATGATGAAATCTCTGTGATAATTTGAACAAACTAGGGTAGGGGTGTGAGCAATAACAACCTTGATATCTTGAAATGCTGCTTTGCCTTCTTTGGTCCAGCTGAATGTAGTATTTCCTTTCATCATGTTTACAATGTGTCTTGTCTTCTCAGCAAATTCAAGAATAAATCTTCGTATGAAATTCACTTTTTTAAAGAAAGAGTGAACAACATTTTTACTTGTAGGCAAATTCAGCTCTTGAATAGACTTGACTCTGTCTGAGTCAATCTTTATGCCTTCTTTGGACACAATGTGTCCAAGGATTTTCCCCTCTATCATTCTAAAAACAAACTTTTTAGGTTTCAAAGAAATACCATTTAGGTGGCAGTGCTCCAGCACTTGATGTAAGTGGCGTACATGATTAGATCAATGCTTTGAAAAGATAGTTAAGCCATCAAGATATACTACTATAAATTTGCCATAGCTCTCTAAAAGGTAGCGCCAACATTTATTAAGCCAAAAGGCATTCTTTTGTAAGCAAATGTACCCCATGGTGTGGTGAATGCAGTCTTGTGTTGGTTAGCTTCACCAACCTCAACTTGATTATAACCTGAGAAGCCATCCAACATTGACAACATTTCTAATCTTATTACTATTTGAAGCACTTGGTCCATGATCGGCAAAGGGTAATTGTCTTTTAGAGATGACTGATTCAAATTCCAAAAATCTACACAAATACAGATTTTGCCATTCTTCTTCTTTATAGGAACTATGTTTGCAATCCATGTAGAATGATGGATTGGGAAGATAATTCTAGCATTTAACATCTTTTGTATCTCAGACATAATAGTACCTAAAATTTTTGGATTGTATTGTCTAGATTTCTGCTTGTAAGGCATTGAATCAGCCTTGAGAGGAATATGATGGTGAATTACATCAGGTCTGAGAGACTTCAAGTCTTCATATGAATATGCCAAGACATCAATGTATTGATGGAACAAAGAAGTGAATTTGAATCTTTCTTCAGGTGTGCAACACTTACCAATGTTAACCATCTTGGGATTTTCTTTGTTGGTCAGATTCACTTGGTCAAATCCCTGAGAGAGATTCAAATATATATGTTGTTGCTTGATGAATCTATCATGCTTATCAAAAAGCTTCTCAAGAGAAACCAGGCCTTTAGGAATTTTATTTCCTTTTAGCTATAAGAACTCTTTATTTACATCTAAACTGGATTCAGAAAAAGATTTAGACTTCTGAGATTCATTGCCTTCAAAATAAAGTTGTTCAAAATTGTCTTTTCATTCCAAGAAAGCAATGATCTGATGATGATCATTAAATATTTGCCAATGATCAGCATTGTCAGGAACACTCAGCCTATAGACTAGCTCAATGGTATATTTGGGTTCTTTAAAATCAGAATGAGGAATTAAAAGAATTCCTGAAACAACAAGTGCATCAGCTATATCATTAGATTCTCTTGGAATGGAAGAAATGTTGAAAGCATCAAAGCTTTCAATTTGGTCTCAAACAAGATTATGGTAATGGCGCAGCCTCTCATTCTTGGTCTGATATAAATTTCTCACTTGACAGACCACTAATTTGGCATCCCTTTTAGCATGAAGAAACTTGACACCTCTTTCTTGAGCAACCTTCATGCCTAGAAATAGTGATTCATATTCAGTTGTATTATTAGTATTACTAAATTGCAATTTATAAGATGAAGGAAATAAATATCCTTGAGGAGATATCAAGACAATTCCATCTCCAGAACTAGTAGAGAAACAACTACCATTAAATTCTAGAGTCCAAATCTCATCATACACTATCTTTTCTTCAAATTTTCCCTCATCAGAGATGGAGGGTCTTTCTTCATGATCTGTATATAAAAAGTAACTACTCATAATTGTAGATTCAAAAAGGATTTGAGCTTCAAGAGCTGACGTCTTGGTAACTACATAATTTGCTTCCTTTTTAGGAAGTAATCTTTTCATCACACCTTAGACAGGGATCCTTGCCTCAGATAGATCCATGTTCAGTTCTCCTCCCACGTCCTTACATAAATTTTGTCCAAGCAAAATTCCATAATATGTTGGGACGTCAGCCACTAATATAGTCATTTTAATCCTCTTGTCTAGAAAGGCTATGAATGCAAATTGAGCATCTTTAATTTTCCCCAGCAATGGCATTTGCTTGTTCTCCATGGAAAAACATCTCCCAAATGTTTTGGTCAATGTGAGACCAAGAGACTCAGTGACTTTAGCAGGCATAACATTGTCAAATGCGCCTAAGTCTATTATACAGTTACTCAGCTTGTGGCCATTGATTAATAGGGAAACATAGAAGGGTTCTATTTTTTTAGAAGCAGCTTGAGGATTAATAATCATATTATTTGGAATAGGTGTGTTCTTAAGAGAATCAAGAATTACTTTTTTTGCCTTTTGTCCTACAGGAACAGTCTGATTTTTAACATATTGGACTAGCTTATTCAGTTGATCCGGATTGGACTACAAGCACTCAAATTTAGACATCTATATTTTTGTTTTTTTGACATGATCAATTATGTCAAATGGCTAAATCAAGCTAGGTACAGAGAAAGGTACTTCAACTTTCTAAGTTTTAGGAGGGATGGGAGGTGGGCTGGTTTGTGAGTTAGAAGTAGAAGGGGAAGGCACAATAGATGTATTTACCTTTTGAGTGATTACCAGATCTTTTGGTTGAAAGGGTAGAGTTGTCCCACGCTTGACAATTGTGACTGCTAGCTATGATTGCTCTTCTATCTTTTCTTTATCAGCTTGCTAGACTGATTGGATCTAGACCTGGCAAACACTGCATATAATCCATCTCAAGCTTCTCCTTTGCTTCCAAGTTCATCCTAATAACTCAGGAAACTAATGTGGGAGTCGCTAGCTGATTCTTCTTGACTGTCTTCAATGATATCAATGTCATTTTCTTGATTTAATTCAGGCTGATAAGAGAATTTTGATTCTACTTCAAGATATCCCATTGCTAAATTGGTTGGAGGAGCTTCCAAGGCAAGTTTCCCTTGTGGGGGAGGAAGGTGATTTTGTTGTCCTTGGTTTCTAGCAACATTGACCTGATATGACTGATTTGGGAATGTCCTTCTGTATGTAGGAGTAGAAGACATTCCTTGAGCCATTTTCTTTTTGAGAGCAAGCAACTCATTTGCTAATTTTTGCACCATTGGATCTATGGTGCTTGTAGACACAAATTCAGAAGATGATGAAGCTCTATTTCTATTAGGATCTCTTCTTATCTTCCTGCTAAGATGAGATCATCTTCTACTTTAGTGGCCAAAAGTTGAGCTGCAGTGAGATCTATTTGACCAGCATGTCTCAAGAGGAAGCTGACTTCAAGTAGCTGAGAATTAATGAAAAAGCATTTGAGATTCTCAGCTGTGGGTCTAGCAATGACAGGTATTTTATTTCTCAATTTGTCAAATTTAGCTATGAAATCTCTCATAGGTTCATGAGGCTCTTTCTTCATCTGTGTAAGTTGAGCCAGAAGTGTATGTGCATCTTCTATAGGTTTGAATTTGGCTTCAAACTTAACTTTCAAAGTATTCCAATCAGTCAGAGATTGAGCCTGTAAATGGTAAAACCAATCTACAGTAGGACCTTGTAGTGTTTCAACAAAAAGTCTAACTGCTACATCTTCAAACTCTACTCTGATTACTCCACAAGCTATACTAAATGTTGCAATGTGTTTATCAAGATGAACTTTCCCATCACCATAGAATATAGGAAAATTCTTCCTAGAACTACATGGAAGCTCATGTAGAGGAGTAAGATTGAGAGGACCAAAAGCATTACCCCAGGGGCCTTGAACTACCATTATAGGATACTAAAAAGGAGGGATAAAAAATCTCAATGGGGTAATTATAGACATAGCTTTATCAATAGTAGAAGTAGATACTTCATCTAGTAATGGAGATCTAGCTTTAGTAGGAGGGAAGCTCTTGGTTCATTGGAGATGAGATGGTGAAGGAAGCAGATCAAAATCACTTTGTTGTACCAGCTCGAACACATGATCAACGACACCTTTAGCCCTTTGGCTTTGTGTATACCTTGAATCTGCCAGATTGTAAAACAAAAGTGGAAAAGAATTGACTTTGCTTCAGTTAGAGCTTGAGGCTTTAAACTATGCGTTCTTTCCCAGTTGGTGTGGAGGTGAATGGAATGAATAAATTATAAATGGATTATGGGTATATCCCCAGCGAAGTCACCAAAAATTGTTGGTTGAATATTTTGTCTATCAACATACTGGTAAACAAAATAGGTCTTATCAGCCAAAGTAAAAATATTAGTCATCCTAATGTGTAAGTTTATCACATCAGGAGACTTCTCTCTCCTCTCATCAAGGGGAGGTTTCCTATGGATATGCTATGTATATGTATAAACAGAAAATAATACTCAAGGACAGGACCAAACATCCACCTCTCTTTCTTCAGAGATGATGTATACAAAACAAAGGAAAAACTCAAGGGAATGTGAAACATCTCTCCTCTTCTTTTAAGAAAAACTATTCAGCCAGCCACAAGAATACTCCTAGAAATTAAAGCAGAATGTAACTGGAAGTATGGTAACCAACAAATCGAAATAGAACACAAAGCCTCTATCTAAAATGCTCAAGAGTAATATATGAAGGGAAATGAAAGCTCAAAGTCTTTTCAAAGTCCTTTACACAGTAATGAAAAATCAAACACACTGAAAGCAGCTATGGGGGTACAAAGTCTCTCCACTGTTGATTTTCTAGGACACCTTTTTGACTAATTTTTATTAATCCTGCTTATTAAATTAATGAAATAGAAGATAAATCAAGGAAATAAACATAAGAATAGTTTCCTTAACCACAAAATAATTCACAGCACAAAGTCTAAAAAAGTCCCTTGTTATCTTATTCCATTAACAGAATATGATCAATAGACTGAGCACAAAGTCTCAATGATGCCTCTCAATTTGGGAAGAGTTTCATTTAGATTGTCAAAAAGAAGATCCTTTTAAAATTAAAATAAGGTCCCTTATATAGCCACTTGAATAAGGGCTTGAGAATAGTAATACATCATGATGTGTTGGGAAATGTTAGGAAGATAGGCTGGAACTTTGGGGCATTTTACCCATTTGATCTTTTCAATGTAGATAAACAAGCCACACAATTGAAAGATTACAACTTTCAATGTTTAACTGACAGTCTGATCTTGTCTTCATCATTCCTCCTTTCTAGATTAATTGAATCAAGTCTTGGATTCATCCATTGTTATGTCTTTCCTCGCTTTCAGCTAGTTTTTGTCTTGAATTTTGGAAATGCGTTCGGGTCTGTGGATCAAAGGATCAACAGCTATTTCATTATCTTTAAAATTGAAATTTACATGCGCATCAATGTGATCTCAATGGTTAGTTCACTATCTTGAGTTTGACGTCTTTGTGGGCATCACCCCTTGGTCCTCTTTTGGCTTTCAACTTTCTGCTTGGTAATGATCTGTGTCGAGTTAGAAAAGTCTCCCGCAAGGATTTTTATCTTTTGAGAAATCTTTAAAAGCCTTTGGACTTTCTTGGATGACCCTTCAGCTTTAAAGAATGTCTTTAAATTGGTATCTGAGAGTCCCCTGCAAGGGCACATGCCCTTCGGCATCCTTCATCAGCCCTTTGCTTTAGCAATCCCCATGGACAAATCCCTAGGATTTATATTTGAGTCTTCCCCACAGGTAATTCCCTTGGACATTTGTTCTATGGAAAATTCTCATAGATAATTTGCCCGGGGAAAATTCCTACAGACAAAAGTCCACAGAAATTTATTCTGCAAAGTCTTTTGAGCCTTTTATTTTAATATGCCTTAAACAAATCCAAAAGAATTACCTTTCGGCTTACTTGAAAAATGATCTTCCAAAAAGGTGCTTTTCTTGATTAAGTGCCCTCCGCAAGGGCACTTGTCCTTTGGGAAGTCTTCCTTTGTGTTGAACCACCCCTTTGAACCTTGGCGTTGAACCAACTGGTTGAACCAAAAATGGTTCAAGCCGACGGTTCAAGCCAATGGTTTAATGAATGAAACAAGCTGATGAACTAAGCATTGAACTTCTCCTTTGAACTTTCCTTTGAACCAAAAGTTGAAGCATCTCATTGAACCAATCAGTTGAACCTGTTGTTGAACCGGTTCAACAATTCAATGAAGCGCGTCGATCTCCTTTGAAACAAAGCTGATGAACCATCCAATGAGCCAAGTGATTGAACCAATCATTGAACCAAGATGTTGAACCAAGTTTTGGTTCAACAGTTGAAACAAAGCTTTGAAAAAATGTCTTCAAACCTGCTGTTGAACCTGTAGACGTTGAACCAAAGGATGAACTGAAAGAATTAACCAACTGAATGAAATAAAGAGTTGAACCACTTGGTTGAACCAAGCCATTAAACTATTCCTTTGGTTGAACCCGCCTTTGAACCTTGAACCCGTTGAACCTTTGAACCAAAGTGGTTCAATGGTTCAATCTATCTTGAATGTCTTGAAGCCGATGAACTAATTGAAGTGATTGAAATTTGAACCTTGATAAAGTGCTTAACTCTTGTCAAAGATGAACTTGTTTAACTTTGAACCCGTTGAACCTTTGAACCAAAGTGGTTCAATGGTTCAACAGTTCAATGGTTCAGTTTCTTTTTATACTCAGATGCTTGCCGATGAAGATTTTCAATTGAACCAAAGCTCTGAACTAATTCTAGAAAATGACCAAGCATTGAAAACCAATTCTTTTAATTGAAACAACCTATAGAAGCCTTTGAACCTACCTGTAGAAACTAAAAATACAAATTTCATAGAAATCAATCATGTAAAATCCATTGAACTTGACTTGCAAAGTCTGGAGATTTTTATGCCTTCTTTGGAAATGAGAAATCTGAATGTCTAAGACAAATTTTTGAAAATGGAAGATACAATTTTGGTCTGTAGGACCAAAATAGTTCAAATGTTGTCCCAAAAATTAATGTTATTTTTGGGAGACAACACATATTATCTATGTACCTTCTATAATCTAAACTAATATAATCTATATAGAGAGGGGAAAGGGGGCCACCCTATATATAGATAGGTCCCCCTCTATATATGAGATATATAGGGCTTGGCCCCTCCCCTTCCCCCCATTATAGATCTGATCTATTTTATATTGAGAGGGGATAGATATAATAGTGTGGGGAGTTGGTCCTATCTCTATACAAGATCATGGGTTGAAGTTAGTTGAGTGACTCAGCCAATCACCAACCCAAACATTTAATCTAATAGCCTTGACAATAAAAGGAATCTCCTTCCCTAAACTCTATATATAAAATCAAACTCTATAATAATTATAATTAAAATAGAAACTTGAGGACTATCACCACTCGACTCTTAGCATATAACTATTATCACTATCATCAACATGGTACTAGGAATGTCAAACTATAAGGAACAAAAATGTAGAATTAAGGAATCCATTATGGAATCTGATATGAATCCATATCTAGCATCCCAATATATCTCAAATTGATGTTCAAACCCATTCCCATTGTTTTAATCACCCTATATATCTAGATAGTGGCCATCTCATGAAAAGATGTTGGCTTAGATTATTATTATTACTATTGATGAGTACATTAGAGTAATATGATTGATTGAATTGATAGGTTCACTATATTCATGTTGATGTCAGGCCCTTATCTCCATATCTAGGTGGGAAATGAACCAATCCCAAACCATAGGTGAGAAGAGAATAAGAGATTGATTGTTGATCAAAGCCAATCTCACCTCACCAAAGCGGATTGATTCTAGCATTATATAGGTAAATCTCAAGCTCCTATAGGGATACCTAACCTAATATTTCCTAGCATTATATTATAAAGATAGGGTCCCACCCCTATATACATATATATAGATGGAGTAGAGAATATTATATATATATATATATATATATATATCAAATATTTAATTGTTGCACATAGTGAATATTTAATAGATATGCTCATTGATAGGGACTCCATTTATCTATGGTTCTAAAATGAGCAGAGTAAGGCCAGTAAGATAATATGGATGGTTTATTTATCCTCGCCACCCTCTTTATTATATATGATCCCCAACTATAGCCCATCTATATAAAGAGGGGGGAGCCCTATCTATTCTCAGCATGGTTGGTGTCATTTCTCAGAGGAGCCCTATTTAAGTAGTTGTATGTGATATGATGATCCCACCTTCAAAGGAAGGAGTTATATTTCTATATAGTCAAGCTTTAGTTTCAGCTTGGTATTCAATATAGATATATGGGCACCCAATTATAGTCTAGTCTAGTCTAGTCTAGTCAAACCCATCCTTGAATCAGAGAGGGTGTTTTATTGAGATGGAAATATGTCTTTTTCCCCTATTATTTACACATGCATGAATGAATGAACACTAAGGGGGTGTTGAGGCCCCTAGATTAGTTAGGAAGGAAAATTGTCCAAAACCTACTAGACACTTTAGATGTGGAGCATTAGGCACTTCTTAGGCCCCTTCTTGACTAGTACTAGAAGCCCTCTACCATCCACTATAACAGAGCCAAAAATGAGTGGGCACTCCCTATAGATAGATATGATTCCTTCTAGATCACTAGATGGAAATACAAATCAATATGTGCCCTATGTTGGTCTATCAATTCAGAGATTAGCTATATATATAGTTGGGTAGGGTGAGTGATAGTCTATATAGATTAATTGGCACTCAACTGATAGGCACTATCTATACATAAGGGAGTGAATGATAGTGTGTGTGTGTGTATATATATATATATATATATATATATATATATATATATATATATATATATCTACATATATATATATCTACATATATATCTATATATAGATATATATAGATATATATATATGTCTATATATATATATCTATATATATATACATATATATACATATATATGTATATATATACATATATATGTATATATATATATATACATATATATGTATATATATATATATATATATATATATGTATATATATATGTATATGTATATATATATGTATATATATATATATATGTATATATATATAGATATACATATATATATATACATATATACACATACATATATATACATATACATATACATACATACATATATACATACACACACACACACACACACACACACACACACACACATATATAGGGTGATCAACTAATAGGCCCTATCATACATATGGGAGGGAGAGGGCCTAAAAGTCCCTAAATCCTTATTTTGGTTTAGCCAACATTGGGCCTAGAAAGTGTCGCCATGGGTTATTTGGTTCAAATGATGGCATGACACTCTTTTATCCATGCCTATTCTGCATGCACTTTATGAACCATTCATTAACACTTTATTCTCTTCTTATTCATTAGTTTTATATGGACTTCACTATTATTACCCAAAAGGAAAAGTCCCACATCGAGATGCCAATTCATTCCCTATCCTTAATAATATAAGTAATCCCTTTGTCCATCCCTCCTTTTCAACTTGACCTATCATGTACATCAATTGAGGTTGACTATCTAGAGTATCCAATTGATCAATGCAACCTCAACATTGGGTACTCTGGTATAGTCCCCCAATCCCCCAATCATATATAACTCAATGAATTAGTGTTCTGACTATATATTCTATAGTTGGGTACTTAACTTCCACTAGTGGAGTGAATAACATCTAGTCTAGTCCATTCATGCCTCCCAATTAATGGGTGGGTCGTAGTCACCTATATATATTTGATGGATGGTTGAACCAAATAGATTACATCATCTCAATAAATAGAGGGGACTACCTTGATAAATGATCATGTACTTTAATTGTGAATCATATCACACCTAGGTCTAACTTCAATTCACCAAAACCATGTTCATCTCATGTAGTATCTCATGGCATTGTAGATGGATATGGTTGGTTTATGATCTCTTTTATGTAATATATGTTGGTTGATCCCATTCGATTCAATAGATATGTAGGTTAATCCCACCAAATTCACTATGTTGCAACTTTTGGTAAGCTACATGTCTGGTGCATGGATGAAGAACTACCACTCTAGGTAACCTTCCAACCACCCAATGACCTATAACGCTAGTCACTACTCCCATCAAGAATGATAAGTGATCCCCATAACTCATAATAGTGAAGGATGAATAAAATTTGATGAGAAATCTAGCTAATGGGGGTATTCTTACATATGAGGATATAGCGATGGAAGATGTAATAGCCAAAATAGAATTCATCCTAGTTGGAATGCCTACATCCACTATATATTCAACATGGGTTTGACGTAATATTGGGACTATGGTAGATGCACCTATCATCATTGGTACATGGATGAAGATACCAATTAGTAGTGATTGAATTTCTCTTATAGTTTCACATGAAAAACTAGTATGAATATAACCCACATGTCCAATCAAAATATGAGCTAAGGGTCTATTAGTTTTCATCTGGACCATGGTGTCTAGTGCTCTTGGGATCATGGGAGAAATTATATGGAGTAAAAATATTTGTTGTGATGTAGTTCCATAAAAAATATGGATAGAAACATGTAACATATTCACAGGAATATAAATTTTGGGTGCGATAGAGAAGAATGTTGTAACCAGGGTGGGTGAACCCTCATGGATATCAAGTGCCCACATATAGAGGGTTAAGAGAGATATGGATTTTGTGGGGGGAATCACTTCCTTCTCTTCTTGATCTTAAATTCATTTGGTTCATAAAAGTGCCACACGGGGGAGAACAAGGACTATTGATAGTCATCATCTATGATAAAAGTGCTCCTTAGACCAAACATGAAAGTTTTTTCCATCATACAACTCTAGTTATCTACTCTCAACTTGGATTATATATTCAAAAGTGTCAAGTTGATTAGATATCCAAAAGTGTTAGGTCTACTTTTGGTTTCACTCATTATACCCCTTTCCATTGTTTCTAACACTTTCTTGGGCCGAAAAGAGTCATGATTCTTCCCTATCATAGAAAGAAAGAAATCTCATGGTACTGCCACTCACTACACCCCCTTCTCCATGCTATATAGAATATCTATCCCTATCCCTATATAAACAAAGGGGTCAATGACCCTATCTTATCTATCTGTCACTCGACCAACATGTTAAGCCTAGATAGTTATCACCCTCTACCAATGCCAATATGTAAATAGGGATAGGGATCATATCTATAGGGGAGGGATCCTCAAGCCCTATATCACTATTTGAGTTTATTTGGCCCTCTCTATATATAGAGTCTATCCCATTCTATCTACTTAACTTAACTTCACTTAACTTTATAGGGTTCAGGGTTGCCAAAAAAACTCTATACAGTTGGGGGTGGCCCTAAATATCTAGTTTATTGGCCCTCTATATAAACTAATC